>JANAVB010038820.1:715000-757500 GCA_029216955.1 Iris pallida
TTTCGTCGAAAATAATGCAAATAGGCAAATGTTGCCCTGAGCCCCCTAGGTGAGTGTGCTTCTACCCCCGCACCTACGTACCACGCGCCACCTAGAACGGTGATACCTAGGCACGTGTGTGACTCATGCGTGTGCCACGTGTCCAAATGCCAGTCATGCCCAAAGAATGAGTTTGGAGCATTTTGAGATTCTCTTTAACAGCATATCTAAGTTCTTCTCTATTTAAACTGTCGATCCTCCCGATTCCTGAATTCCTCAAGAGGTTCCCGAAGTAAGCCAAAGAGAGAGTCCTTGCTGTTCCCCTCAACCAGTAAAGTTGAGCCCGACAATACTCCCTCACAGTCAAATCATCAACAGAGTAAAGAAATAACCCTCTACCGTCAAAACTCAGATAAAAAACAAAGTGCGATCAGAGATTCCTGTTCAGGAGTTCCTTTTTGTATTCTCGTTGGCAGTACTTTACAAGCAGCTTATTTTCAAGATCAGAAGCGATGTCGAATAAGATGGCGACTCTGCTGGGGACGTCTTTCTCCTCCAAAGAGATGGCTGTGACGCAATCTGACACGACCATGCTCGAAACTACTACACAGATGTTGATCGTCAAGTTTGACCGATCAACATTTGAGGAAATGCTCTCGGGGGACAGTGCGGGCTCTTCTCCTAAAAAATAAAAAAAAATGTGGGTGCCTAAAGCTCGTATAGCTTACCCACAACCTGCTGAAGAAGAGCAGCGCACGCCCGTACTCTCGCCCGACATGCCGATGACTTCGTCCCCTGCACTTCCTCTGGTACGTAGCTCGGAGAAGTTCAACGTTTGGGGGGAACGCGCATCTACCAATAGGCGAGGAAGAAAATCAACCTAAGGCAAATTCAACGCCTTGGGTGACGGCAGTTCTCAAGCATGTGAGGTGGTCTCAGAAGAAGGCACAACACATGGCGAATATAAAACAAAAACTAAGGCACGGGCCACACGTGCCATACAAGCCGTATTGAGGCATGCGCCTCTAGTTATGATGTGTGCGTCTGATAAAAAGCTTTATAGATCTTGTTCGTGCACCTCTGCGCCAGGTTTGGGCCAAACTCCAGATTCTTCCAAATACCCAAACGTTCTGCAGGCTCAGGAATCGGGCCTGGGTGTACATCCACTTATATGCCTTAGTACTCAGTCTACCCGAGGAAGCGTAAAGGTGAAGCTCCCTTCCCACGATCTGCGTCATGTGATCATTCAGAAATGCGAAGTGGAGGGAATCACGACAAATACTATGCATGAAACCCCTTTGGGTCTACATACTTGTGCTACTATAGTCGTCAACTACTCCTGCATGAAATCCACAGCAGTCCCAGAAAGGTAGTCCGTGTTTCAAAGGCTCAAACCTGTTTCCTACATCTGACATTGTCTCGGCGAACGGATGCAATCTGACGATGAAGAGGAACCTCTCTTTGCCTCATGCCATGCTGCAAGGGGTTCTCCTCTGACTGAAAAGAATCTCAACTCTTCGGCCGGTACACCCAAGAATCGACTCAACAGAAACAAGTTGGTAGTGCCTAGCACCGGGGTGTTCCAACACACCTGCTTCAAATCTAGAACACTGAAAACTGGGGGTAGTCAGTACTCTGTACGGAACATCGACCTGACGGGGGGCACCCGTTCCCTGCTCATCCAGGGATCGGAGGGGTAGCCAACCCCCGATGCTGTACCATAACCTGATGTTTCAAAGGGACAGTGATTCCTATGAAACTTAAGAAAGAAAGGACAGGGGTACTCACTTCCAGCATACTGCTAAAGACTCGAAAATCGGGGACACACCGAACATGGACCCTGGTAGTTTCTTCCAAATGATCGCCTACACGATCGATAGCTGGACATAGGAATCAAGGACGGAGAGCGAACAGTCAACTCGTACCCATGTCATGCCGTCATACAAAATGAGTGATGAACCGAGGTCCCAAGACAGCCGGCGCTTCAAAATGATCGAAGAAATGATGCAAACCATGAACGCCAGCCTGGCACTTCTGACAAAGACTGTCACGGAGCTGAAAGTAAACTTCATCCCAACCACCAGTACAGGCTCCAGAGCTGGGGAATAATAGGGAATCCAATACCCTAAATCTCCCAACTACGAGCCATCATGGGGTACTACCTCCTATAGCTAGTATTCATACCATACCACAAACATCTGAGCTAGTAGTATCGGGAGAGGTCCTTGAAGCCATTCGAGAACTTCAAGCCAGAGATGATGCCAGAGACAGGCAGGAGACTTTACGAAAACTAGGACTCAACCAGCCCTTCACAGTCGAGTGGAACAGGGTGATTTACCATCCTAAATTCAAGCTGGTGACTATCACTCCTTTCGACGAAAAGGATTCCTCCTGTCAACATCTTAATCATTTCAATGCTATGACGGGGCATTTACCGAGGGACGATGCCCTCCTTGCTAAACTATTTGTCGGCGCATTGAGAGGGGTTGCTTACGAATGGTTCTGTAGTCTCCTGGATAATTCTGTGTTTACCTTTGTCGACCTCTAGCATCTGTTCCTATCTCGATTCTATGAGCCAGGAATGAACATATCAATGTCCACCTTGATGGACACCATTCAGAAAGACAAAGAATCTGCCCGAGTCTATATAGAGTGGTTTTGGCAAGCCGTGCTGAGACTACAACCAAGGGTTTTCGAAGCAATTCTAATCAACACTTGTCGAAAAGGTTTGTCCCCTATGACAAGACTGTGGACTGGCTCCTCTGGTCACGCAGATTGGACGACATTCATTATCAATGTCGAAGGTGCCGAGAGGAAGGCCAAGGAGGCCCACTTATTAGGAATGGGTCTTCCAAATGAAAGGGGCAAGAGGCCTACTGCAGCGCCCAACATCAATTAGCGGGAACCCCGAAAGCAAAACAAGTTATGACCGCGAGTCTCAACCGGGGTACAACTCCTATTCAGAAGCCTGAAAGACCCCCAATTCAAAAAGGGAACTATTCATTCAAAGACGAGGACGCCCTACAATTACTCAACATCTTACTTGAGGGTGAGAAATTTACACTCCCGCCTCCTAGACGCCCTGAAGAAGTCGATAGAGTGGACGATCCCAAATACTGTCATTACCACCGGTATGTCTAGCACCCGACCAAGGACTGCTATATCCTGAAGAATCATATACAGCGACCAGTAGCCGCAAATGTACTATCGCTGGAATTTGAGGAAAAAGTGGTCTCGGCCAACATGGTGACCCTCCAGTTCGACAGGTTTTCGCCTACGGAGGTGCAAGACGGAGTCATCTCGATTCCAAAAACAACTATGGAGGTCGTTAACCTCCCGACGGCTCAAGCCTCAGGATTAGTCCCTATCAAAATGCCTCGAGGGGAAGTTATATGGGTGCATCCTGATCTCACCGATGACCTAACCAAACCTGTCGTACGTTATGCCATTAAGACCAAGGGCAGGAAGGTTAAATCTTGTAATGTTGTCTCTGCCTCATCCGATGATGAAAGGGTCGAAGCAACCATGACGGTCTAGAATACTCACATAACTATAACCAGGCCTTGACAAAGGAAGCAGTACTGATGACGACATTCGCAGCTCCCGGTACCTCCGAACTAGGTCCGTCCCAACCTCCAATAGTGGACAAACGGAAGCAGAAGGAGGGGCATTTCGACAAACCCTTCAAAAAGGATAATGCTGCAAGGTTGGACCGACCCTAAAGTTTTGACATTTTGGCGTAACTGGACAATACTCCAGCCAGATTGTCATTATTTGAACTCCTTCGTCTCTCCAAGAAGACCCGAGAAGCTCTGTCTGAGGTGTTACAAAATGCCGAATCCTACTTGGGATAGATACAACAGCTAGACGATAACCCTGCTACGTGTCCCAAATGCCACAATGTGATAGAGACAATGCTCAATATCATATTCTCATAACAGGATATGCTGCTAAAGAATAATAGGCATGCCCGATCCCTGTATTATACAGGGTACATTGGCGCTGTCAAGCGTATGCATATCGACCCGGGTTTGTCCGTGAGCATTATCTCCTACCGTTTGCTGCATACACTGGAGATTCCTATGCATTGGCTTTCTGCAACTCAAACCACGATCAATGGTTTCAACAATGGCAAGAGTGCCCAGAAAGGAAAATCTGTTTGAAAATTCAGATTGGCGACCTGAAGACTGAGGCGACTTGCTATGTCATTGATACGGATGTCTGCTATAATATCTTGTTGGGACGACCTTAGATCCATGAGCACATGTTCGAGCCATCTACCCTCTACCAGTGCTTGAAATATGTCAAGGGCGATAGAGTAGTAAAAACTGAGTTCGCGAACATTGACCCTTTAAAAGGTTTGAGGTTTATTACACTGAGTCTCGATTGTTCGATAGAAGCACTAGAAGGACTCAGACGGAGACACTGATAATGAGGTCGAGGGTCAAACTGCCTCCGAGGAGCCCATCAGAGTGCGTCTAAAAGAACGCCCTACGACACCCACCGCTGAGACTATAGCCCCTCTAAAAGTTCGATTGAGAGGAGGGCCACTTACCAAAGAACGCAATACGATGTATGTGGTTCAAGCTACAACTCCTCTGGTGGTGCGATTGAAGGAGAAACTGCCAATGAAGGGAAACCCTTCTGCCAAGTCGATTGTGGTGAAGCTGTACAGCCTGCCCCATCCTACTCCATCCCTGTCTATCTCAGGTGTTGCTGGTAGAGATCTTAATAATGCGGTGTACCCAACTTTCCTGCATTTGACGGTATAATCCCTGAGGACAATTTATCCTATTTAATCAATAAAGGAATGCCTTTGAACTACTCTCATGATTTCTCTGCTTATTTTTTAGAACAAAACCTGAGTCCCTTACTACAGACACAAATCGCATCTATTTATTCCATAAAACAAGTACTCCCTGCACATGACACCTATTTTATAGTGCTGACGCGGAAGGAGAATAAAGAATCCATCATCTTTGGCCGAGTGGACGGCTCCCGGACTCATACTCTTTATGAGCCAGAACCTGAAGTTGGTACAGTTCAGGCTCACCACTATACCCCGCAAGCCAGGCACATCATCCAAAAGATGTGTTATGACCTGGACATCAATATAGGTCTCAATTACGAAAAGGGTCGGCACCTGCCGATCAAGGTTAACGTTCCTAAAGGCAAATCTGGTCTGTATTACCAGAAGACTCGTTACGGCCTCGGATATGTTCCGTCTAAAGCACCCGAAGTCCCACGATGCAAGGAAGTGACGCATTCGTATTCTTCAGATTCCTTCGACAACTTTGACATCAGTATCGGGGAAGTGTTTCGTAGAACGTTGTCAGTGAATATGACGTCGGCAGACCAAGTCGAGGAAGAGGACGAGCAGTTTTTCGAGCCCCAAGAAGTTGAACCCTGGGCTCAGCAACTTGATGTCCAATGGAAAAAACACTTTGAGTTACGCAAACCGCCTACCGAAGATGAAGTTGTACAAGTTGGCCTAGGGGACGACTCTTCTCCTAGTTTGAAAGAAGAATATCGCGAGTCTCTTATTGAGCTTATAAGAGAATACATAGACGTCTTCGCCTGGAGCTACGAAGATATGCCAGGCTTAGACCCCAATGTTGCCGTACACAAACTGAATATCCTGTCTAAAGATAAGCCAGTGAAGCAACAAGAACGACATTTTTGCCCCGATACCATGGACGCTATCAAAAAGGAAGTCAACAATCTAAAAAAGAGTGGCTTCATCCGCGAGGAACAACACCCAGATTGGGTGGCCAATATCGTTCCAGTAACTAAGAAGAATGGGAAAATCCGAGTCTTCATAGATTTTCGCGATCTAAATGTAAAGACCCTAATTTTTTTGAATTATTTTTTTATCTATTTTATATATTTTCTATTTATTAAATTAGATTTTTATTTTTTAATTATGACTATAGATGTACTTTTTCGTAGTTTTGATTTTTGAAGCACAATAATTATCAATTTCTCAAATCTAACTCCATCATTGTATTCTATACGAGTCCACCTTCAGTTTGATATATCATGTCCCATTCAAACGTGTTCCCTTGTGCTATATTTTTTCATGTGCAACTTTAGGGGTAAAATAGTTATTTTAATCTCTACCGTAAAATTTGACAGCTTTCCAATTAGTAATTAAGGCCCAACTCCGATCCAAATTATTTGACCCAATATATAATTTTGACCCATTTCGAGCCTACTACGCACATGTCATTGGTGTGCCACTCAATTGAGTTCTCATGTGCTAGTTTATCTTAAGTGGCACACAATCGAAACTATAGACATATTGTACTCAAATCGATCACAAAAATTCTACCGACCCAAAACTAGTCCAACTAGGGACCCGTGGAGTGTAACGCCCCAGTCCCAAAATACTTAGGACTAAGTACGTCAATATGCCAGCTGCATACATATGAAGTAAACTCCAATATATGGAACCATCGTATATATACATAAGCTGTAATAACATAAATCACAGGCCAGAACATCATAAAACTATATCTCATCCACAACACACACAAAAGATACAAGAAGTCCAGTAAAATAAATAAGTGAGCCAAGAGATAGTCGGGTGGACATACCCACACCAAACAACTATGAAAGTAATCTTAAATAGAATAGATGTCCACTATGAGTCTCAAAGAATAACATAAATCTAGATATCAGCAGAAGACGCCTCGTCATCAAGGTATAAAGGATCCAGTGCCGAGCCATACTTCTGTCAAAAATTTCCCATACCTGGAGAGATCACCAGGTCCTTAGAGAGACGTAACAAGATACAGGAAGAACATGTCATATAAACTGGATATAAAATATACCATAAAGTAAAAGTAAAAGTAAAAGTAAAAGTAAAAGTAAGGTGTCCAAACCATAATACGGTTCAATATCCCATCATCGAAACAGTGGACTACCCCTACAACCAAACAAGGACAATGAGTAGCACACTACTCCGTGATGTGACATTGTCCCGTGCCATAACTAGAACATGACATTGACTAAGGTCTCATAACCTTTCTAGTATGCAATTTAGAAGACATCACAATGTATGGGCAGGTAAAGGCTGACTTCCTCAGGACAAGGTAACAACTCACAACACACACACGTTAAGTACCAATACTGTAAGCCTGCATAACTCGAGGCTAGCGGCCCATGTGATCCATCAGTTCACATAGCTCGAGGCTAGTGACCCTCGCAACACGACTATCGTAGTACGCAATTACTACAATTTTGGGAGTTGGATAGCCCATACATTTTACTGTTTTCTCCCTCCCAAGGTCACTAGCAGAAGATAGTCCGCTAAGACTAGGTCTAAATGCAATTTGAAAGACAAGAAGAAAATATAACTAACTGTCGCATTATAATAATTAAAAGCATGACATGCAAATCATAGTAAGGATGCAACTGGAAGAACAAAAATAAACAAGTAATATAAGTATAAACTGAATCTAAATAGCAGAAATAAAATAAAATTATTCACAGAGAATAATGGCAAGGTATCTTGCCTGGTGGTGCAGAAATGACAAGTACAACAGCCACAGTCGGCAGCAAATGAAACTCACAATCCACAGATGACGCCGGATGCTGAAAAAACATCAAGAACGTTCCCAGTGTAAATGATATATGTAGAAAATGCCTGTTTAAAAGTCCAATTCTAGAACAGGGGCAAAATAATAATTTTGGGTCAAAACGGTGTTCGCTGTTGGACCTGTTTCGCACAAAAATACGTGTCAGTATCTATGGTCTCTAAAATTGTTAAACTATATGTCTACGGGTCCGATTTGAGGAGACGAACCCAACTGTATGTCCAAAGTTGGATTCTGGCTGGCCGTGCACAAAATTGCCCGTTGGATCGGGTCACGGGCCCGTCAAATAGGTGTTTCGGTCGACCTTCTCAGAATCGGACCAAACTTGGCATACAGGACCATAATTTTGATACGGTCCTATTGGCGCAAGTTTTGTCTCGAACCGACAACTGTACACGAAGTTATGGCCGAGTTTGCAAAAGGTCGATACAGGGGTATCTTGACGGATACGTATTGATTTCGTCGCACACACGCAACGAAATCGAGTTCCTTCAGTTCCCATACGTCGACAACATCCATACACGCCTTTCCATGCATATGATTTATGACCATGTTGCCTGGTTTGTCGGGGCGCACGTCGTCTCGGTGATTTTTCTAAAGTTTTAGTTTTCGAAACCCAATTTTTTTTCTCAATTTTTAGGATCGAATAACTTTTTGTACAATGATGGAATAAATGGTTCTATAAAAAGTATTCTAATATCGTATAGGTTGTCTACAAGTTTATTAAATTGGATTTTGAAATTACTCAAGTTTCAGCCGGGGATTCGCCTTCCAAAACGGTACTTGGAATGTTTCATTTCTCTGTTTCACGAACATATTTTCCGTGATTTTTAGTTCGATTTCACTCACTGGTTTAACCTATGTTAATCGAAACTATTTAATGGGGATTGACGGTGGTAGGGTTGTCTACACGTAGCTCTCGACAGATCAAAAATCGATCTATCGGAGGTAGAGATACGTGACGTGGTAGGGGGTACCTTGGGCGCTGGCACCGCTGCTTCTTGTTGATCTGTGCGGGCGACGGCTACTGCTTCAAAAGTGGCTACTGTTCTGGTGGTCGATGGTAGGCTGGGTTCGTCAAGGTGTCGGTGGAGTTGGTGAAGATTCTGGGGCTCGATTTCGTGAAGATGGGTTGGGGTTCAAAAGGGTTTGTTCTTCGGATATCTATATATCCGCAGGGATTCCGTAGGTAATTTGGATTGAATCCAAATTTAATTAGGATTTAAAAGGTTTGGTTTAAAAATTTTGAATTTGATTCGATCTTGGAGGAGAATAGGTTAAGGGATTGAAAGAAAAGATTTGATCAAATATTGATCAAGATTTGAATTTGATTCAAATCAATCGGGTTTTTTTTTTATATAGAACAATGTTTTGTGCTACTTTAAGTCAGGAGAAGGGGATTAATGAACATTAGCTACGGCTACTATTCATTCACATTTGTTTTTTTAACTATATAAACTCTTCTTTCATAGAAATCTAAAAATGCTAAAAAAATGCTAATAATACATTTAAATAAATTCAAAATAATCTAAAAGAATATTTTCTATAATATTTACCCATTATTTTGCACATATATTTTTAACATATGAAAAAAAATTTATCAACTCTATACACTAAATATAATTAGTATATTTTATATTCTCAAATGCATATTCTATAATAATAATAAAAAACAAACTTCCAATATGAAATGTTAAAAATGTCTTCTACACAAAATACTACATTTCTATATATTGTAAAAAGTATTCAGTACCTTATACATAACCCATTTATTTTCCTAAGATAAAATAGCAAACTCATAGTAATCTTTAGTGTATATATTATAAATATTATCTATAATTACCATAAAATTTGTATAACAAATAATAGGCAAAAATGAAAAATGTACTGTAAAATTTCAGGAGTTTACATGGAGCCTATCCTAGGGTATCCTAACCAATTAGACATATCTTATATTAATTTTTTGGATTAATATGCAGCCACATTAATCAAATCTAATTTAAATCAAATCCTATAACAACTTTCCCATTTTGGAACCAATTTAAATCCTAGGAGATAGAATTGGTGTATCTTTTAGAATATGCAATCAAACCTTACCAAATCAAATCCTACTCCACCCCAACTTCTTTCCCCTTACATGAATTTCTTCCATCTAGGATTTACATACACTTTTTATATATTTCTCTAATTAAAACCCTCCAATTTCTTTTCTATTTTCGTACTTTTCTTTCCACACCACAGAAACTCATCACCCCGACCTCTTCCATGCCTCCTACCACCTTCATCTTGACCCTAATACACCCCCTAACACACCGGCACCATCCCAAGGAGCCTCAGCCCCTAATTTGATCGGTACAAGGCGCGGAAGGCACCCGAAGTCGACTGAATTAGTGCTGAATTCGTCACAACAGGTTAGCCAACTTGTAGACGAGATTTTATCAACATTTTCTGATTTGTTTTACTTCAAACAAAATCTGGGACTTAACTTTGTGTGTCTACTCCAACCTTTGAACGTCGGATCCCCCAGTTCCAAGCGGTTTGTCCGTGGCATCGATTCTACGACAGGGTATCCAGAATTGACGTATCTGGTTGCGAGCCATTTTTCACCTATCTAAGGTCAGTTTCTAACCTTCTTATATTTTTATTTAGAATCTAGACGTCGATACCTTTCCAAGCATATCTGTAGGATAGGTTTCGCATCGGTTTGCTACTTTTAAAAATTTATGATATTTGTCGTGTCATCGAACTCCAAAAAATTCTGCTTTCCTTTTGCCCAAAAGTGTCAAAACTCCATGAAACCATATTGAACTTTATGTTGTGCAAGGTTTAACACTAAAAATACTATTTTAACTAATTTAAAGAATTTTTATAAAATTTAATATTTTTAAATATTTATTATTTTGGGCCTCAAATCGCAAGCCAAGTCTAGGAATAATGTTGTAGAATCAATATAAATCTTGTACAGATAATTTTTTATGTATAAAATGTATTGTTTATTATTATATAATGTTTATAAATATTTTCCAAAATTAAAAGTGACATTTTATGTTAATAATATGTTAGTTTATATGTAGATTTAATACTATATATGTTATATTAAATAGAGTAGTCAATATGACTAGTTTTGGTATAAATATATTATTAAGGTCTATATATGATAAGTACATATATAGTAAGTTATTAATTTATATCATGTTCGTATTTCGGAATTCGAGTGTCGAAACTGAGATCCGTCAATTTCAGTAATCTCACATCGCTGAAATTGACAAAGCGACCGTATAGATCGCCAAGATAAGATTATTAACCTTGTGGTTAATAGTCTTATCTTGAGTCGTGTGGCATAGGTTTCGTTGTATGAATTACGAGATGTAAAAATAATATTTGAACCTAGAGTTTGTAATCCATAATATTAACGTATAGTGATCATAGAGATTAATATAACCTAGCTCTAGGTGGTATGATTAAGGTTTATGTAGGTATTATACGACTTAGAACGACCTAAACTTTCTAGGTAGGAGTGGTTAGTCATAATTGTATTTAGTAAATAAAGCATATTTTTTTATGATTTGGGTTGGTAGATATTGCACGGAGTATGATTCATTCTATCATGGATGGTTCGTGTAGATTTTGGTTCTGTACTCTCAGTACAGATTGGACAAAACTCCAGGCAAGTACACCTTGCCAAACTTTACAGTATTTACATGCTTTTCTATAGTTCCATTCCTTCTTGCTTGGTTATATATTTCTCTTGCTTCATTTAAGGTTACTTTCTAGTTTTACGTGCACGTAGATTGTTACTTTTTCTTTTTATATTTTTCTTGTTCTATCTTTTCTATCTTATTCGTGTCTAGTGATAGTATTGATATGCATGTGTCATGCTTCCCTTGACCCATTTGATCCATACTTGACTTGGACATGACTAGATAGACTTGACTTCCTAGTACCTTAGGAGAGAATATTTTATTAGCAGTGTCTATACCTCTATTGTTAGTGCCTCTTCGGGCTACGATAGAGCACCTGTTATAGGACTGTTAGTGCCTCACCGGGCTGCGATTTTTATTACATGCACCTATAGCCAAGATTAATATTATATTCTTATGACATATCACCATCTGCAGAGTTTATTTATGTGTTATCCTTTCCTCTACTTGTTATTCCTATTTTTCTTGTATGTTATTTACTATACAGTAGGCATGTATATTATGTGTCTTGCTAGTCCTCTGAGGACCTGGTGATCTCTCCAGATATTAGATGAAGGTATGATACACTGATAGAGAATGATTGCTACACCAAGACTGTAGGTATGTTTAGTTGATGTTTTAACTTTCTCTTCCGTAATTAGATTTTGTCCTATGTTTGATTCTTGCTGCATTATAGCCTAGTCTTGTACAAGCTTCTACTTTTCTCTAGCTTGTTCATGATAAATGTGTTATTGGGGATCCGCTCTAACATATTTATCTATTCTAGAATCAGTGTATTATGGTCTGATCAGCCTTACTGCACTTGATTCGTTATTGTTACCGATATTTAGTGGATTGAGATATAGTTGGTCTAGAATAACCAGACAGCTTATACATATTCGAGCTGGGCTGGAGTCCTCTCGATGTGTAGCTGGCATGTATACGTATCCTAGTCCTACGTATTTTGGGACTGGAACGTTACATGTTTTTTTGGTGGCCCATACAGGTCACGAGTTAGCCGTTTCGGTTACGTTACTGTACCGAACAGGCCTGTGAACATAACTAAATCCTTAAGAATCTCAATCCACAACGGCCTTGACAATTTCTTGGAAATTTCTCTATCGTCCTTGGACTTCGTATTTGCTTTCGATTATTCTTTCCTTGCTTTCTCATGTCATTGCTTCTGATCTCTTCTTATTTCAGAGTGACGAATGATCGTGCTATATGGGATTTATCAGAAAATTCTTTATATAGTTATAGTGTAAGTCAGTTTGCTTATTGTATTTTGATTGCTCGATAGATAGGAGGGATTAGAGATGCCATGTGCCATAGGTATCTAGTAGTATAGATTTTTGCAACTAGTATGCAAGGGTTATAAAATTTTAAGCCATCATGTGTTTGATGGGGCAGTGTGACCAAAGGTGGGTAGACATCCTCAATATAAAAATAAATATATGATCATACTAGGTTACGCCCTTATGGTAGTCACTTGATCAAGAATAGAGTGATAGTTTTAGTGTAGAGATTGGCCCTCTATAAGAAGAACCCAAACATAGCCTAACCCAGCCTATTTACTACTATGCCCTATCAGTCATGAAGTTAGGATTAGACAGAATGGTTGGTATCGCTTAGCTTGGTCAGGTAAAAAGAGACTTATAACAAAGTGATAATAGTATGGTTATGAGGATATAGCTAGATGTCTATATTAGATGTACAATTTAGAAGTTTCATAAGCTCAACCTAGATAATCACAATAACATATGAGGATCCCTATTAGGTAAATAAGTTGGCAACCTTTCAAATTTAGGAAGAAGTTAGTGGCCATGGATGGTAAAATAATAATTACTCATAGTTGAATTAGTATTAGCTTGTCAGTTATTTCTTGTAGGCTAGAGTGGCAATCTTTTAGACTATGTTTCTTAAATATTTAAAGACCAGACCGATCATTGTTCGGTGGTTGAAAATTGTCTTCTCCCGTATCATTATTGAGTTGTTGAATTTCGAGGATAAAAATTTTAAGATGGGTAGATTGTAAGGACCCTAATTTTTTTGAATTATTTTTTTTATCTATTTTATATGTTTTCTAATTATTAAATTAGATTTTTATTTTTAATTATGACTATAGAAGTATTTTTTCGTAGTTTTGATTTTGAAGCACAATAATTATCAATTTCTTAAATTTATCCCCGTCATTGTATTCAAGATGAGTCCACCTTCAGTTTGATATATCATGTCCCATCCAAACGTGTTCCCTTGTGCTATATTTTTTTATGTGCAACTTTAGGGGTAAAATAGTCATTCTAGTCTCTATCGTAAAATTTGACTAGCTTTCCAATTAGCAATTAAGGCCCAACTTCGATCCAAATCATTTGACCCAATATATTATTTTGACCCATTTCGAGCCTACTACGCACATGTCATTGGTGTGCCACTCAATTGATTTCCCATGTGCTAGTTTATCTTAAGTGGCACACAAGTTGAAACTATAGACATATTGGACTCAAATCGATCACAAAAATTCTACCGACCCAAAACTAGTCCAACTAGGGACCCGTGGAGCCTATCCTAGGGTATCCTAACCTATTAGATGTATCTTAGATTGATTTTTTTGGATTAATATGCAGCCACATTAATCACATCTAATTTAAATCAAATCCTATAACAACTTTCCTATTTTGGAACCAACTTAAATCCTAGGAGATAGAATTGGTGTATCTTTTAGAATATGCAATCAAATTCCACCAAATCAAATCCTACTCCACCCCAACTTCTTTTCCCTTACATGAATCTCTCCCATCTAGGATTTACATACACTTTTTTTTTATATATTTCTCTATTAAAATACTCTAATTTCTTTTCTATTTTTGCACTTTTTTTTCCACCCCACAGAATCTCATTACCCCGACCTATTCCAACCCTCCTACCACCTTCATCTCGACCCTAAGATGCCTCCCTAACACCCTAGCACCTTCTGAAGGAGCCTCAGCCCCTAATTTGATCGATACGAGGCGCGGAAGGCACCCAAAGTCGACCGAATTAGTACTGAATTCGTCACAACAAGTTAGTCAAATTGTAGACGAGATTTCATCAACTTTTTCTCATCCGTTTTACTTCAAACAAAATTTGAGAGTTATCTTTGTGTGTCTACTCCAAATTATGATTGCCGAATTCCCCAGTTCCAAGCAGTTTGTCCGTGGCATCGATTCTATGACAGGGTGTCCAGAACTGACGAATCTGATTGCGAGCCATTTTTCACTTATCTAAGGTCAGTTTCTAACCTTCTTATATTTTTATTCAGAATCTAGACGTCGATACCTTTTCAACGCATATCTTTAGGATAGTTTTCTCATTTGTTTGCTATTTTTAAAAATTTATGACATTTGTCGAGTCATCGAACTCCAAAAAATTCTGCTTTTCTTGTGTCCAAAAGTGTTAAAACTCCATGAAATCATATTGAACTTTATGTTGTGCAAGATTTAGCATTATAAATACTATTTTAAATAATTTTTGGAATTTTTATAGAATTTAATATTTTTAAATATTTATTGTTTTGGGCCTCAAATCATAAAGCAAGTCTAGGAATAATGTTGTAGAATCAATATAAATCTTGTACAGATTATTTTCTATGTATGAAATATATTGTTTATTATTATATAATATTTATAAATATTTTTTTGAATTAAAATTGATATTTTATGTTAGTAATATGTTATTTTATATGTAGATTTAATACTATATATGTTATATTAAATAGAGTAGTCAATATGACTAGTTTTGGAATAAATATATTATTAAGGTCTATATATGATAAGTACATATATAGTAAGTTATTAATTTATATTATGTTTGTATTTCGGAATTCGATCATCGAAACTGAGATTTATCAATTCCAGTGATCTCACATCGCTGAAATTGACAAAGCGACCGTATGGATCGCCAAGACAAGATTGTTAACCTTGTGGTTAATCATCTTGTCTTGATTCATGTGGCATAGGTTTTATTGTATAAATTACGAGATGCAAACGTAATATTTGAACCTAGAGTTTGTAATCCATAATATTAACGAATAGTGATCATGGAGATTAGTATAACCTAGCTTTAGGTGGTATGATTAATAAAATGGTTTATGTAGGTATTACACGACTTAGAACGACCCAAACTTTCTAGGTAGGAGTGGTTAGTCATATTTGTATTTAGTAAATAATGCATATTTGTTTATGATTTGGGTTGGTAGATATTGCACGGAGTATGATTATTCGTTCATGGATGGTTCGGGTAGATTTTGGTTCTGCACTCTCCACACAGATTGGACAAAACTCCAGACAAGTACACCTTGCCAAACTTTACAGTATTTACATGCTTTTCTATAGTTCCATTCCTTTTTGCTTGCTTATATATTTCTCTCGCTTCATTTATGGTTACTTTCTAGTTTCACGTGTACGTAGATTGCTACTTTTTCTTTCCATATTTACTTGTTCTATCTTTCCTATCTTGTTCGTATCTAGTGATAGTATTGATATGCCTGTGCCATGTTTTCCCTGACCTGTTTGACTCGTACTTGACTTGGACATGACTAGATAGACTTAAGTTCCTAGTACCCTAGGAGAGAATGTTTTATTAGTCGTGTTTATACCTCTATTGTTAGTGCCTCATCGGGCTACGATAGAGCACCTGTTATAGGACTGTTAGTGCCTCACCGGACTACAATTTTTATCATATGCATCTACAGCCATGATTAATATTATATTTTTATGACATGTCACCATCTGTAGAGTTCATTTATGTGTTATTCTTTTCTCTACTTGTTATTCCTATTTTTTTGTATGTTATTTACTGTACAGTATGTATGT
The DNA here is from genome assembly GCA_029216955.1 of Iris pallida. Lineage (NCBI taxonomy): Eukaryota > Viridiplantae > Streptophyta > Magnoliopsida > Asparagales > Iridaceae > Iris > Iris pallida. The sequence goes on from JANAVB010038820.1 coordinate 731,108, forward strand.
ATATTATGTGTCTTGTTAGTCTTCTGAGGACCTGGTGATTTCTCCACGTATTAGATGAAGGTATGGTACACTGATGGAGGATGATTGCTATACCAAGACTGCAGGTATATTTAGTTAATATTTTATCTTTCTCTTCCGTAATTAAATTTTATCATATATTTGATTCTTGCTGCATTATAGCCTAGTCTTGTACAAGCTTCTACTTTCCTCTAGCTTGTTCATGATAAATGTGTTATTGGGGATCCACTCTAACATATTTATCTATTCTAGAATCAGTGTATTATGGTTTGATCAGCCTTACTGCACTTGATTCGTTATTGTTACCGATATTTAGTGGATTGAGATATAGTTGGTCTAGAATAACCAGACAACTTATACGTATTCGGGCTGGACTAGATTCCTCTCGATGCGTAGCTGGCATGTATACGTATCCTAGTCCTATGTATTTTAGGACTGGAGCATTACACAAAATGCCGCCTGTCCAAAGGACGAATTCTTGCAACCCTTTACCGACGTGATGGTCGAAAACACCTGTGAGTTTGAGCTTATGTCTTTCATGGATGGTTAATCTGGCCATAACCAGATCAAGATGTTTCCAGAAGATGAGAAACATACGTCCTTTCGGACTCCGATGGGGGTATTTTGTTACACCGTGATGTCCTTTGGCTTAAAGAATACGGGCACTACTTACCCGTGTGCTATGAGTATCATATTTCGCAAATACCTGCACAAAACAGTTGAATGTTGCGTCAATGACATTGCTGTCAAGAGTCACTTTCGTGATGATTACCTCTATGACTTAAGAATCGTCTTCGATTTAATGAGGACACATCAATTAAAGATGAATCCGGCCAAGTTCTTCCTAGGGGCGTCCAGCGACAAGTTCTTAGGTTTCATTATTACTTCAAGGGGTATCCACGTCGACCCTGGAAAGACAAAAGCCATCATCGAAATGCAACCACCAAGGAACCTTCGCAAACTTTGTGGTCTTCAGGGGGCTTGGCCTACATCTGAAGGTTTATTTCCAATCTCTCGGGTCGTTGTAAACCCTTCACCGAAAGAATGGAGTGTCTTACATTTGGACTGAGGAGTGCTAGCGAGCCTTCGAGGATATTAAAAGATATCTTACGAATCGTCCAGTCTTAGTAGCACCAGTCATGGAAAAACCCTTTACGTTCTATGTCTGAGACATGGATCACTCTCTCGGAGCCTTATTAGCCCAGAATAGCAATACAGATTATAAGCTGGCTATCTATTACCTCAGCCGTTAGCTGATCGGAGCCGAGCACAAATATACCCCTATGGAGAAAGAATGCCTCGCCCTCGTTCTCACTATCCAGAAAACCTGACATTATATAGTCGTATAGACGATTCTCGTCATCTCTCAGGTCAATCCCCTTAGGGTCCTCATGAGCAAGCCAGGGGCATTAAATTCATGTCTGAACACATGGGCAATACTTCTGTCCACTTATGACATGGTATTTGTCCCATAAAGGCAGTCAAGGGTCAAACGTTAGCTAATTTCTTGGCTGCCCATCCCGTAGCCGAGACGTCGAAGCTCTACGAAGATATCCCGGATGAAGTAATTGATGCCCACACCACCATAGAAGAGCCGGTTTGGCAACTTTTCTTTCGGTACTTCGAGAACAGGTCCCAAAGGCGATATTGTGGCTGGAGTGAAGGTAGTGTTAATCTTCCCCGATGACGGTGCTTCGAGAACAGGTCCCAAAGGCGATATTGGACTTCGACTAGCCAAAAATATTGGGGTCGACTTTCTAGAAGCTTACGACAATTCTCAGCTGATTGTCAATCAAGTTCGGGGTCAGTATGAGGTCCGACATGAGAAACTGGTCCCATTCCATCAAGCATCGATTTCCATAATCTCTACTTTCATGGGGTTCTTCATAGAACATGTTCCCCAGTTACGAAACCTGGAAGCTGATGCTCTAGCAGGACTTGTGGCATTATTAACAGCACCTGCAGGAACTCATACTACTAAAATCTGCTCCATTAGCGACATAAATTTAGCGACGTTAGTATAACGTCGCTAAATTATGCACATTAGCGACGTTTCATTGAAACGTCGCTAATAGTCACTACTAGCGACAAAAATAGCGACGTGACAACGACGTATATTAGTTACACGAGCTAGTCATCGCGAAACGTCGCTATGACGTCGCTAATAGCGACTAAATTTAGCGACGTTAGGATGAACATCGCTAAATTCTAATTAAATTAAATTCCCCCCTATTCATTTTCCCCTATTTTACTCTCACTCTCTCCCTCCGGTGCTCCCACTCTCACTCTCTCCGGCGCTCTCACTCTCTCCGGCGACTCTCTTCCCTTTCCGGTATGTGACTCCCTCTTTTTTTTCTCCCTCTCTCTCTCCCTCTCTCTCTCTCTCTCTCTCTCCCTCTCTCTCTCTCGCTCCTCCCCCAGCAGAGTATCGATGCGCAGATCGCAGCTCTGCGTAACGAGATACCGCAGAGGATGGTGGCATCGCATACAGATGATTCTGCACTCATCTTATGCTTTGAGAGGCTTGAGGAGATGACTGAGGCACTGCGACAGATGACCCGTGCTACGCAGGAGACTACGCAGCAGTTGGTCGAGAAGATGGAGCAGTTCTGTAAGATGGCTGTGGAGCGACCGTCTGCTGGTACGCTGGGAGCATCGTCTACATCCGGCGGTGCACGAAAGGACATGCTCGTCCACCTGTTGTCACCGGAGGAGTATCAGACGATCCTGGCATTATGACGACAGTCATCTGGTGGTGCTCCTCCTTCAGCTCCGGCTCCAGCTCCAGGCGATCAGTAGTTTTGTTTTTGCGTTTTCGGACTTTGTACTTTATATTTTTTACTTTGTACATATTTCGGGATATTGACTTTGTTCGTTGAGGATATTGACTTTGTACGTATTTGAGAATATTGACTTTGTTCGTTGAGGATATTATTGACTTTGTTCGTTAAGAATATTATTATTTCTTAATATTTTTTGTCTATTATGAAATGTATTGTGTATGCCGGTATTGAGTGTTCCACCGAGGGGGTCGGCGAATCCAGGGATTGGATTCTGTATTTTGTATTTTAGATTCTGTATTTTGGCTCAAGCTCCAGCTCCAGCTCCAGCTCCATTTGCATTCTGGATTCTGTTTTTTAATATTTTTTTAACTTAGCGACGTTAATACGCATCGTTAAACCTTAGCGACGTTAATAAATGTCACTAAAAATGTCGCTAAATTGCTAACGTGGCACCACGTGGCACCGAATCTGATGTCAGCACATCGTCGCCAAAACGTCGCTAAATGGAGACCACACAATAACGCCGCAAATAGCATCGCTAATTAGCGACCACGTGAGAACGTCGCAAATAATATTGCGAATTAGCGACGTTAACAACGTCGCTAATTAACGTCGCCATAGCGACGTTTTGCAACGTTTTTCCGATTAGTGACATGCTTTTTTTCGTCGTTTATATAACGTCGCTAAAAAAATTTAGCGACATTTTAACTGGGTTTAGCGACGTTTGTGAACATCGCTAATTCGACAGATTCTGGTAGTGTCAGCATACTATCACAATGATAGGGCAAGAGTTGGTATGCCCTAAGAATAACCTATGCATGCAAACCTACCAGTCCATGAAGGTTGAAGAAGACATTCGAGACTGCGCTATCCCTTTATAGATTTTGCAGTGTACGAAATCTTACTGGATAATGCAAAAGAAGCGGTTTCCGTCAGAAGGTGCTCTCTTCGGTTTTACTGTGACACTCTAACTAAGACGTTGTACCGTCGTTCCTTCGACGGACTCCTGCTCTGATGTTTATCAGGGCAGAAAGCTAAAGACGTACTGCATGAGGCTCATGAAGGCACTTGCGGGGCTTATTAACCAGGACCTAAACTCCAAGACCAACTCAGGTGCATGGGTTACTATTGGCCTACGATGATAGCCGACGCCCTGGCATATGATAAGAAGTGTCGAATGTGTCAGTTCCACGCTGACTTCATTCATCAATCGTCAGAGTTCTTGCACCCAACGGTGGCATCCTGGCCTTTCGAAGCATGGAGAATTGACATCATTGGCACGATTGCCCCTCCTTTATCAAAAGGTCATTGCTTTATCCTGGCCATAACCGACTATTTCTCCAAGTGGTCGGAAGCTATACCACTTGTGGAAGTAAAAAACCTTCGATGTGATCAAATTCTTCAAGCACCATATTATTTACCGGTTTGGGTTACCTCGGAGGATCATCCACGACAACGGCCCATAATTTGGCAGCGGCTCCTTTCGTCGATTCTATGATTAGAACCGAATCTAGAGCATAGCATCGACAACCTATAATCCTGCAGCTAATGGGTTGGCCAAGGCTTTCAATAAAACAATTATCAAACTCCTCAAAAAAGTTGTGTCTTCCAATAAATGCGACTGAAATGAGAAGCTCGACGAATGCCTCTGGGCTTACCGAACCACCGTTCGTACACCTACTGGTAGTACGCCTTTCTCACTGGTATACAGAAGCGAAGCCATGCTCCCTCTCGAACTTCAAATTCCCTCTCTACGGGTGTCTCTTAATAGTCATATAACTACAAAAGTTAATCATCGTTTGCGACAACGAGAGTTGGAATCACTCGACGAAAAATGTCTTCAAGCTCAACAGTACATTGAGCTATATCAGGCACGAATCTCGGGAGCCTTCAATAAAAAGGTTAAAGAAAGGTCATTTCGGGTCGGCGATTTGGTTCTATCTGTTAGAAGACCGATGATCATGACTTACAAGACTGCTAAAAAATTCCAACCTAAGTTGGAGGGACCATTTGTTGTTGAAACGGTCTGTTCCAATGATGCGTACCGGCTTGCAAAACCTAATGAATATTTGCTCATGATGCCTATTAACGACAAGTTTCTCAAGAAATACTATGTATGAATGTCCAGTTCTCTTATTCCTACATTTTGGTCTTTTCCATATCCTGGTCTAAATGTCTACCAGGTCTGTATTACCTCTGAGTATACATTCTTACCTATCAATCTTGTTTCAAAACGTCCACATTACCTCTGTTGACATAGATCGTCGCTTGTCGTCCGTACCTAGTCCTAGGCGCATTCACGATAAGCCTCTTGAACAAATATGCCCATATTACCTCTAAGTTGTTCTCAGGTTCCTTACTATGTTCTCCTAACCTCTGAGTAAGTTACCTATCTAGAATCCCATGTTTGTCATATCCATATCACCTCAGAACAAATGTTCCTTTATATCAATCAAAGAAAAAATGCATCAAAGAAGACGAATCTACAGATGTCCGCAAATCACAAAGAAGTTCACATAAAGCCAGCAAAAAGAGATAGAGTTTTCATTGATATTCATGATTACATATGATGGAAATCTACTACATGATTAGATTTTTTTATTGATATTCGTGATTACATATGATGGAAATCTACTACTGGCTCACGGCTCCCTCATTGTAGAGGGAAGTAATGTGACAAATGCCTCATAAAAGAAGGCAGTAATTTTATGAAGTCTTCTGCATTGGGCCTGTATTAAATTTTCAAGACAAGCAGGAAGGCCGTCTCGAGTGTACAGAGTAGTCACCTCGCCCGTACGGAGAAGCTGCTGGAAGATAGGGTGCCAACCTGGACAATCAGTCCTAACCCTGTAGATCCAGTCTTATATCGGCGGATAATACGTCTCATCTCGGGAGTGAAGACAGCTAGCATGCTGTATGAATAGGATCACTTCGCTTGATCTCATAACAAGATCTTGCATCAGAACGATTGTCTCTTCGAATCAACTGAATTATGATGTCCTTCCACGCTCCATCCGAACAGGCGCAAGTCGAGATGCAATCTGCATAAAAGACAAAAGACTCAGACTAAAAAAGTTACACAATGGGAAGTTGCCCAGCGCGCTTAAAGAAGAAGCTAACAAAGCCAGGGCGCGCTCTTTGGAGAGGCGCACGTACGCACATGATGTGTGGCACACACCAGCACGTCCGTTGTGGCACCCACTGTGGGGCGATATAAATCAAGACATGTACTATGACGCACGCCAGAAACCCATGCGTGCAATCTTTTGGCACATGTACACGCATTTTTGTAAGGTGAGAGTCTGAATGCCTCGGAAGTAGGGCGTGCGATAGAAATCGAGGCACGTATCACAGTGATGAATGCCCAACATGATAGCACGCACACTCTCCAAGGAACTAAGTTTTTCATCCACGAATTGTGGCCTCCGGGAAGTTATGTTTACTTACCATCAACTACAAAGTGCATCCCGTAGACGTCAAGCGAAGGCTCGGCAAAAGCGTTGATCGGTGTCTCGACAAGAGCTTCGAGTAGCACATCGGCAAAGGAGTCGGGCGGCCTTGCCTTAAGTTTATTCCCCTCTCCAAGGAAGAGAGGAGTCGGAGAAGCCGTGACATCGGCCATGGAACGAGAAAAGAAGAGAAACAAAATGAAAACTCTCTCCAAAAAGTTCCTATTTATAGGATCATTTCAATGAACCTGATATTAATGGCGGTGAATCTAACGCCTTGGTTCTCATGCTGAACAGTCTTTCAGGGAGCCATCTCAATACCTATTTATGGGCTTCAAAGAATGTGTGCATTGATAAGGAAGGAAAACGAACGATTATCTATTCAAGATAGAACCGAACTAATCGCACCTATCTGGAAGAAGATTATGCTAGCATCATCTAAAGGCGCACAACCCACTGTTGTTCAAAGTGTTTCTAATTGTACTAAAAAAGTTAGAAAACTTTGAAGGGGTCTTTTAGGTACATGGGTCGAGTGCCCAAAGTGATTAAAGTATGCCCTGTACCTCGTTCTAGTATCAAGCCTAGCGAAGAGCTGTGCACGCCTGACCCGAGCAACATGGAGTCAGAAGGAGACATCTCGATATCTATGCTCTGGGCCAACCGCGCCCTTTTACGGGTGCGCCCCTTCTGCTCATGCCTCATAGGCGCGCTCGACCCTTTACATCATGATTACTTTCTTCCATACTGCATTTAATAAAGTTGAAATCTTTTTCGAGACGTCAAGTCAGACACCTTGACTCTCGTGCCAAGGATGAACCTAGAAAAGTAGAGTACAATCACCTTGGAAATAGCGTAAGAATATGCACGTATTCAAGACGCGCTCCCCTTCATCCATCACCAACTAGGGTACATCGGTGCCATCACGCCTCCGCCTATGTCTATCAGTAGCTCCCTTATGAGACTGCAATTAATGAGCATGGCTCTCTAGAGACCACCATACGATGCTTCGATTCTCGTACAAAGAGATGAACACTGAAGTCAATGTTCATTCCCCTCGAGAATAATGCAAATAGGTGTATGTCGCCCTAAGCCCCCTTAGGCGCGTGTGCTTCTACCCTCGCGCCTACGTTCAACGTGCCACCTAGGATGGTGATTCCTAGGTGCATGTATGACTCAGTCGCATGCCACGTGTCTAAATGCCCAGTCATGCCCAAAGAACGAGTTTGAAGCATTTTGCGATTCTCTCTAATAGCATATCTACTACGTGGCGGTCGGCTATGGTCTCCTCTCCAGTAAAGTGTGTGCCTGATCATAACCAACCCTTGTTTAGGGGCACCACATGGCAAGATGAAGCTCGCGCCTGTCTACTCTTAAGTGCGTGTACTACACCCTCCATCAACTATGAATAGGAGGAGTTCTTCTCCATTTAAATGGTTGATCCCCCCTCCCCCCCGATTCTTGGATTTTTCAAGAGGTTCCCAAAGTAAGCTAGAGAGAGAGTCCTTGATTTTCCCTTCAGGAAGTGAAGTTGAGCCTGACAATACTCCCTCACAGTCAGATCGTCAACGGAGTAATGAAACAACCCTCCACAGTCACAACCCAGATCAAAGACAAAGTGCGATCAGGAATTCCTGTTTAGGAGTTCCTTTTTGCATTTTCGTTCGCAATACTTTATAAGCAACCTATTTTCAAGCTCGAAAGCGACATCGAACAGTATGTCTATCTAGGGATTTAAGGGAGTTTTAGTATGTTGATTATTTCTTAGAAAAAATATTTAATGTGCAGGCCATACAATCTTGATTTAGTCCCTAACCTAGCTTCAGTTCATGTTTTCACTTGGGTTCAATCACCCTTAGGTCAGTCCATTTTAGTAGATGCCCTCATCCTTGCATTAGTCATTATTATGGGTAGAGATTAGGCTATTTTATGTATCAGTTAAGACATTATGTTCAAACTTTGTTAGTCTTAAGTTTCAGTCTTGATATTAGTTCTGCCCAAATTACATCTTATCCAGTTCCCATTCTCATTCACAGTGTCCCTTGTGTATCAGTCATGAGAAGGGGGAAAAGGCTCGAGTATGGTTTAGTATGGTTCAGTCCTTTGCTTGGACAATTTAGTACCCATCCTATATAGAGCCATCATCATACATCTGACCTATTGAATATATCATACCTAGAGGCCCATGTTTTAGTCTTGACCCACCTTTGTAGCAATTCATGTTAAGGGATTTAGATACCTTAATGTATTGGCTTCCCTATCTACTTGCATTCATATACTTAGTATCAACCTCTTTAAGTATCATGTCTCCATTCACTTTGTGTTCAGTCTCCTGCTCTAGCACATGTTCAGATAGTACAATATGGCAGTCCATTAGTTATAAGGCTCGAGTAGGCTTTAAGTCCAGTCCTAGTACATGATAAGTTCAACCCACTCCTTGTTATGTTCGAGATACTTAACAAGGTTCAGTCCCTACCTTGGTATTGGTTCAGTCACTCCTTTTATATCCAGATATCATATGATTAGCCCACTATTTTGTTTTAAGTCCAGTTTATTGGACTGAGTGTACAATCTCGGATTAGTACTGTATAATCCAATTATTGGTTGATTAATCGACTGATACTCTTTGAGTATCAGTCTTTAACTATCACATAGGTTCTGTCCTGCATCTTTTAGTGCTTATCGGTCCCCATCTCCATTATCAGTTCACTATCCATGATGTATCAGAGCATTCGTGCCTCATTTTGTTCTGTCCTATAATTAATGATCAGTCATCATATTATGTGCAGTCTCCTATTTATATTTGGGTTCAGTCTTTGGGTAGGTTAAGGTCAGCCCCTAAATTACTTTTGTTTAGTTGCTAGTTATTTGCACCAGTTAGGATCTCCGTGCAGCCCTTTGTTAGGAGATACCAATCCTTAACTTACCTTGTTCAGTTGTTAGTTATATTGGTACCTGCTAGATTATCTTGCCCAGTCCTAGATGCATATACTCTGTCCTAATTTATCCATGTTCAATAACTTAATGATACAGTCCCTATTTCCTATTGTTTAGTCCCATACTTCATAAGCGTAGCAGTAATTGGTATATAGATAGGGGGTTGTGCTGTGCTTAGGAGTGACAACATTTGCCATTAGAATTGGAAGTCTAGAGCAGCAGATGTTGCCTTCTTTGTACAGAGCAGTGGCAGCAAGGCACTTGGCCTGGGACTAAAAGTCAGTATGGGTTGGTAGTAGGCCATTGGCCTATGCAAGGGGTTGACCACTGTATTTGGGTAGGTTAGGCATGCCATGATTGGCCAGGTCATATGTGGCTATAGGTAAATATGATATGTTAGAGTGTACCATTGGGTGTTGTCTGTATAGGAGTTAAGGGTATGTCAGTAGGTATGTGAAAATGTTAGAGAGTGTATGTGTTAGTTCCAGTGTATAGGGGTCTAAGGTTAGACAGTACAGGGAAAAGGAGGTCCAGGTTTGGGGGTTCAAGTTGAGAAAAATGGAGTGTATATTAGTAAAGGGAGTGGGGGGGATTTAGAGCCTATGTGAATAGACAGTTGAGTGGTAGTATGAGTACACCATGTGTGCCCAGTTGGAGCAGAAATGAATGTGTTTATCATATAAAAATGGTTGAGCCTAGAGTATAGATGTCTTATATATATATTAGGATATGGATACATAGGATATAAATGGACATGCTTCTATATACATGGTATGTATATAGGAATGTTAAGTAAGGAATATGGGTAAGGTATTGGGCATTGACAGGTGTGTCTGGTAATGATTTTGGGTTAGGTATTTAGTATCTAAGTAAGTGATGCAAGGATAGGCGTAGCCTATTGGATAGGAAAATTGAGTTTACCTATTAGTTTAAGGTAATAGGATTATATATATATATATATATATGTATATATATATATATATATATATGTATATATATATGTATATATATATATATATATGTATATATATATATATATATATATATATATATATATATATATATATATATATATATATTTGTGTGTGTGTGTGTGTGTGTGTGTGTGTTAACAAAATATATTTATGTGTTAGAGCATAGGGTAAAACCTAGGTATGACCTAAAATTGACTAGTTTGACTAGGGTTGACCTAGTTGGACTTGTATTGACCTACAAAAGGCTTAAAAGCATGTAATTAAAGCAATTAAATACACACTTTACTCTAGAACACCAAATAACTCTATAATCTCATATATAGGTTTGTGTGACACCACTTTTGACATTGATCCACAATTACTGCTCAAGACAACAGGCAAGTACGTTCTCTGATAGTTTTTATTTATTTGATGATTATTATGATTCAGCTTCTAGTATAGAATTATTTGATTCTTTGACACAAGACGGATCGGTATTTCTGGATCCATTACATACGATACACATATTTTACTTATCTGGCCTCTATTTATGGAATTATCTACTGGAACCACCTACTGAAAACACCTACAGGCATCATTTACTTTCTGGCTAGACTTGTACTCGATTTATGTGTCGGGATATGGATTCATTTATACTTGTCGGGCGAGGAATACTCGAGTAGACATGTAAATATTCCCAATCATACTGGAACCACCCCTACTGGTCTAATCTAGAAAGAAAGTCGTTGCATGCTTGCCAAGCGTGCGATGTACCGTATTTATTCTATAGTTGTTCACATGTCGAAAGTGGTATTTCAAAACACACGGATTTAGTGTCTTGTACTGGATTCATATTTGACTCACAATATACTAGCTGGACTCATGTCACACCTATTCTGGCCTAGTTATCTTTATTTACTGTCTTCATTACCATATTCTTCTTATTCACTGTATTTACTTTCCTTGTACTTTAGTTAACTGCTGTTCTACTTCTTTTTCTGTCTTACTCTTTCCATGTTCGTCAAGTATTACTTGCTATAACTGTTTTATAGTTTTTGTCGTTTATTTGGAACTGCTAGAGGAGATTTGCTCGTTCTATCTTGAGTGGATATATTTCTCAGATGATTACTCCGGGGATCTATGTCCCACATACTACGAATTTGAGGAGGGGATAGCAACCATGAGTCCTGATTTTCAGGAGTGATTATTGAGAGATTTAGTTACTAGTTTTGGCTCGTGTTATATTCTCTGTTAGTAATTGACATGTAAATATGATAAAGATTTTGTTATTGTATTTGAGACTTGGATTTTGGATGTTGTATTAGAAGTTGTTAATGTTTGAGACTTTGTAGTTATTTAAACTTCTTAGATATCATATCGTCCTTTAGATTGTGATTGAGTATTTACCATATCATTGTACTTTGTCCCCCATTTTGGAGTTGAGATCTCTGGCAGGTATACTTTATTATTGTGTGAGATAGATAGTTTGTGATCTAGACATCGTTCTACTGCCAGTGCTGCGGCGTAGGCTGGACGCTGTCACGCACTCGTGCCCCTATAACGGATGCGGGTCATGACATATCTCAGCCGCATAATAATCGGTACGAAATACTGATACAGCCTTGTAGAAAAATAAAGCTTAGCCTTGATGTTCGTTGTCCAGAAGACACATCATTACATCACGGGCCGAACCATCCATGTTATCTCCAGAGTCAATCATCTGCGAGTCCTGATAAAAATGCCTAATACACTCAATTCTTACTTGCTACATGGACGATACTGTTAGCACAGTATGATATGCTCTATGTCCCGCAGAAGTCTGTCAAAGGTCAAGCCCTAGCTGATTTCCTTGCCATTTATCCAATTCCTGAAACTTCAAAACTTTGTGATGAGATTCCCAACGAAACCTGAGAGTCTAATACGACTTCAGAAGGAATACTCACTTGGGGTCTATTCTTTGATGGTGCATCTAGAATCAGACCTAACAGTATCATCATCGCTGGAGTAGGAATTGTCCTTATATCTCTCGAAGGGCTAGTCATTCAGAGAGCCTATTCTCTAAACGAGCCATGTTCCAACAATACTGTCGAATACAATACATTGCTCATCGGTCTCCAGTTAGCTAAATAGATGTATATTAATTATCTTAAAGTTTATGGAGACTCTAAACTGATTGTCAATCAGGTTAGAGGTACGTATGAAGTCAGGTATCAAGATCTCATCCCCTACCAAGAGGCAGCAATTAAACTTGCTATATCATTCAAAGGTTTCTTTATTGAATATGTACGTCGCGCATGCAATACGAAAGCCGATGCACTCGCTAATCTAGGAACAGTGTTAGCTATTCCATTGAAAGGACAATAGTTAATCTTCATCGCTAATCGAGAATTATTCTGTGTCGAGAATAATTTGAATATTGAATTCAGTAATGCGGTCAAAATTTACACTACTAGTGAAGATTGTAGAACTTCCTTCCTCGACTTCGCAATACATGACATCTTGCCGGAAGACCCTAAAGAAGTAACGACAATTCGTCATTGGTCACTCTGATTCTATTATGATCACTCGTCCAAGATACTCTACCATCGATCTTTTGATGGTACGCTTCTGTGCTGTCTTGCGGGTGATGAGGCAAGATGGATACTACGTGAAGCTTATGGTGTTTGCGGTGCACACCAGCCTAGTCCTAAGCTACAGGACCATATTAGACGCATGGGATACTATTGGACCACTATGATGGCAGATACAATTGAGTATGCAAGAAAATGCAAAGCGTGTCAAATCTATGCAGATTTTATCCACCAACCGTCATAATTCTTACATCGAACTGCAGCATCTTGGCCCTTTGAAGCCTGGGACATGGATGTCATTGGTGCTATCAATCCACCATCATCTCGAGGACATCGGTTCATCCTAGCCACTACACCAAAATGACTATTTTGGAACACTAGACATCTTTCAATTTGGAACGCTTATTAGGCGTACCTAGGTGCCGAAACGGAGTGAAAGTGTTCCAGATTAGAAAAGCGTTCCTAATGTAAATAATTTTAATTATTTAAGAAATTATTTATTTAGGTACACTTTTATAGTGTTCCAAATATGTTTCAAATTGAGAATGTCATAATATGCATCTCTCGTGTTCAGAAGAAAAGTATTCCAATAAAAAACATTCCCCCCTGATGTCCTCTATTTCCCCTCCAAACCCTAATTTCAACCCCCCCCGTTCCCTCGTCCCCTCCGCCGATGTCCTCTTCTTCCTCCTCCTGCTCCACTTTTCTTCTTCTTCGGAGAGGGGGGGGGGGAGGGGGGGCGATGCTCTCCTTGATCGCACTCGAGTCACTCAGCTGTCGTGGCACCCTAGGGCTTTCCTCTATATGGGCTTCCTCTCCCACCAGGAATACGATCACCTAATCGCACTCGTAAGGAATCAATATTTTTTTCTCTCTACCTACCTAGTCCCACTCTTCTTGACTCTTCTTAATTGATTGATCGATTGATTTGTTGTTGAGGACAGGCGAGGGACAAGCTGGAGAAATCCATGGTTGTCGACAACGACCCCGACAAGAGCGTCATGGGCGAGGTCTGCACCAGCTCTAGCATGTTCTTCGACAAGAAACAAGTACTCTATCTTTCGATCCTAAAAACTTTTTTATTATCACTCACCAATGCCGCCATCCACTTCTTTACATCTTCATATTGTGGGGAATGTTCAAGGTATGGTGGGGTGGGGATGTGGGTGGACGTTGGTAGGGGTGTTGTAACACCCCAGTCCCAAAATATAAGGACTAGGTACGTATCCATGCTAGCTGTATACATATGAAGTCTACTCCAATATATGGAAACTCATATGTATACATAAGCTGTAAAATGCAGTAATCCATGATACTAATATCATCCACAATAAAGGAATCAATACAAAATAGGAATCAACACTGAATTATAATTTGTACAAAAGTTAGGCGGAGACAAAGTCTACTACCAACTATCTCAAATAAAATTTACAAGAAGGAATAGATGAAATAACAAGACGAGCCAAGTGCAATCCTCTTCGAAAGGATGGAGAAGATCACGGCCTCGGTGGGAAAACCTGCAAATATCACAGAAGCACACAACTGGAAAGATAACCAGGTCCTCAGAGGGACGTAACAAGATACAGGAAGAACATGCCATGTATAACTGCATAAATAAATACTATAAACTACAACACAACAGGGTTCCTAACCATCTATGTGATATGCAAATTAAGGACAACGTTCTACGCAGGGGCTGTACGGATTCATGCAAGCAAGTAATAAAGAGTGGCCAACAAGTAGCGCTCATCCGAGACACTATCGGCCTGATAACACGTAGCGCTCATCCGAGACACTATCTCCCAAATGTGTGTATAAGTAAATATAGCCCCTACGCTAGTAGCTGTCCCCTCCCCCCAATGATGCTATACATGTGTCGTAACCACGACACACAAATACGTGTCATTTTCACCACACTGTTTTATAATAGATAACTGTCAAGTCTTCTAACATGCATCTATTGACAGTTATTCCTACGCATACGCACGGAGGATCAGTCCATACGCAAGTGACCTCTATATGATACTCACAACTCTCACACACAACTCGTGTACAATCGTGACAAGTCAATGAGACACCTAAATTTGACGGTAGTCCCTTAACTCTAGGTCCACATACAAGAAATTAAATAACTAAAATAAAGTAAAAAAATATGATAATTGCATAAATAAAGGTAACTAATGAAAGTAGTAAAAATGACAAGGTATCTTGCCTGAGGTTATGTGCGAAAGGGAAAGATCCAGTAGCTCGAACCGACAAATAAGCGAAGCAAGAAAAGCCAAATCCCACAGATGACTCCGGATGCTGTAACAAACATCACGAACGAGTTTGTAATAAAAGATATACCTAGGAAATGCCTGTCCAAAAGTCAAATTCTGGAACAGGGGCAAAATCGTAATTTTGGGACAAAACGATATCCGCCGATGGACCTGCTTTGCACCGAAATACGCGCCAGAACCTACGGTCTCTAAAGTCGTTAAAATATGTTTATAGATTTGTTTTGATGAGACGAACCCAACGGTATGTCCAATTTTGGATTCCGGTGGGCCGTGCACAAAATCGCCCGTTGAGTGGGATTGTGGGCCCGTCAAAATGGCGTCCCGGTCAATGGTCTCAGAATCAGACCAAACTTGGCTCACAGGACCAGAAAAATATTTTGAGTCCAACGGCGCAAGTTTCGTCGTGATTTGATGTGTGTGCACAAAGTAATTTGAAAATTTCGAAAAAGCCCGATACGGGAAAATCTGACGGATACAGATCAAATTTATCGCGTACACGCAACCAATTTGAATTTCGTCAAAGTCCGCACGTCCGCAAATTTGATACGACCTTTTGGTACTCTCGGTTTGTGATGGGGTCGTCCGGTTTGTCGGGACGTACCTCGTACCGGGTTTTTTAAGTTTTTGAAAAGCTAATTTTTAGTAATTTTTAATCTAATCAAACCTAGAATTTATTGCAGAATAAATAACTCTATTTGAAGGGGGATGATAGAGGGTCATGTGGGCTTTCTACACGAATTGACGAAATTAAAAACGAAGTTAAAATGGAGGAGAAATCGAATGGAGAAGTCGGATACCTCAATGTTAAATTCTGTCGTTGTTTGTTGTCGTGTTGCTGTCGCTGCCCGCTGCGATACATGGCTGCTGTGGCTGGCACACTCGTCCAGGAAAGAGGTGGTACGCGAGGAGAGAGGAGGAAGAAAGGAGGAAGGAAAAAAAATTAGGGTTTAGATGGGATTATTTCTCAAAGCTTATATATAAGGGGAAGGGAGGGGTCGGCCATACAAAAGTTTGTGTTGTGCTTCTTATATATATAAAGTCGGCCACATTTAAATTGGTTGGTGCATGGAGCTGCTGCTCCTTAGGTTGTTGTGGTCGGTTCCATTTATGGGCCGACCACACATTAGTTTTTTTTTCTACTTTTCTTTTCTTCACACTTTTTTTTTCATTTTTTTTTACTTGACTTATATATATATAATACTTTTAGACACAATTAATCTCACAAATTTTAATTAAATAAAATGCAAGTAAATTCATAAAAATTCTAATTTCTCCAAATATGATAAATCTATATATGGAATATTATATATCTTACAAATGTTGTATTCCAATCAATATTTCTTAAAATATTTTAAATATGAAATAACAACAAGAAATATTTTTTTCTTTAAAACTTATCTTTATATATATATACACCCAATAAAATATTCATAATCCAAATAAAATTTTAATATTATCTAACCCAATATAAAAATCTATTTAAAACATGTTTACTTATATATCCAAATTCAATTGACCATAAAAGGACAACCAATAATAATATTAAATAATTGTTTATTTAATTCCACAAAAATACTTTAATAATAATGAAATAATAAAAATAGTCTGATGGTGGTTTTGGTGAACTTATTCCGCACACTCTCATTCGGGTCCAGAAGAATATTGCACAATTATTGAAACACATTATTAAATAACAATAATACTAATAATTGTATAAATAATTATTTAATTAGAAATATACATACAGTATTAAAATAATTTAAGAAATATTTTCACACACATAAAGTATGCCTACGTGGCCATCTTGGTCACACCATATACCTACGTGGACTTAAATTTGGTCAGGGCCCAGTTCGGGCTGAATTAGTCAAACTGGGTCGCTTAAAAGTCAAAAAAATTAAATTAATAAATAATTAATTTATCGTTGGAGGTTAAGTCGCAACTTGGCCTGGCTTTCCTAATTCGGTCTTCACCATGGCTAGGCTTCCCCCAGCATGGCTAGTACACTAGTCAAGGCACACTGCTACATCTTCCGTGCCAAAATTTATGGTCGCCTTGTGCTCCAAAACTCAATAATGGCTAAGGTCATTTCTAATAAAAAAAATCATAAATTGCATGAAATTCATTTTTAAGTCTTTTTAAATAAATAAAAATTTTAAAAATTTAGGGGTTTTACATCCTACCCAACTTACAAGAATTTCGTCCTCGAAATTTTTAGGAGTACTAGGGTAGGTAGGGTTGAGGGATAGAAATGAGTTTATCAATGCCAACATACAATTAAATTTTGGAGGAGGCGATGAAACGACGTCCCACACTACCATGCATTAGAAAGTTGTGGAAAATATATCATGGTTATGGAATTGCATTAGGGCTGCTAGTGAAGGTAACAAAATTTTGACAATACGAATTAAAGTGTAGCAAAGAATTGGGGGGTTCAAGGAGAATAATTTAATATTTGGGAGATGTGGTTCATGGGGAGAAACTGGAGACTAATCGCCTTGATTGAGAGTTTGATTTAAGTGAACGATTAGAATCATCCTCGAGTGTTCAAGATTGTTTGGAAGGGTACGATAACAATTTTAGGTTAGAGTAAAGGATGAGTGGTTAAGGTAACGATATAGCCACATGGGTCGGTCGGTGGCTATCTACATTTGTGTATAAATAACTGATAGGGCAACAAAAGGTGATACCTTGAGTCGATCTATCAAGTACGAGCTTTGTCTAGAATAGGTAAGGACGAAAGCCATCAAGAGTCCAAGGAAGATGGTTTGAATACTAATACATGGTTCAAAGACGATTGAATATTTCAAGGAGAATTGTCAAGGCAGTCACGGATGGGACTTTAAGGGCAAGTTTAACTATGTCTCCATATGCGTAGATTAATATATAAAAAGTGAACCAAAGTGCAATAGGTTGATCAGACCATCATGCACCGATTCTGATTGGACAATATAATAGTGGGTACACCCAATAAAATATGTCATGATCAAGCTCTAAAAGATAAGCTTGCAAAACTAAGGCTAATTTAGCAGCATCAGATTGTTGAACTATAAGCAAGGAAGGTAATGATGCAGGAATTTAAATAGTCCAAGGTCTTTTAAAATCAAGACTTCCCCGAAATATGGGCCTATACAGTTGCCATAGTATTTCTTTATTTAGCTTGGTTGTCTAGATTAGTTAAGGTTCTCTGAATTTTTCTTATAGTCTAAGTGAACTTATCAATATGGGTCACAAGGACAAGGTTTTTAGGTAGTGAGGTATTCTACCCAACTTATAGGAATTTAAACTAGTAGGGTGATGGGACAATGGGTCAAGCAGTCAATATAACACAAGGTTAAGCCTTTAAGGAATTAAGTCAAGGTTGAGTCTTTATTTATAGTTAGAAAGTGTATTGGTTTCATGGTAGAGGTTATAGTTTAACCGTTTTGACCGGAAAGTCATATCAAGAAAATAGAGTACAAGGAGACGTGTTTTAGTGGGACATGATATGTCTGCATGAAGGTGGGCTCGTCTAGGTCTTACATATAAAATTTGTTGGAAGGAAAAGTCTAGTGTTGTGCTCCAAATATCCAAGTCACGGTAAAGGGCACCAAAAGATTTAAAATAGAAAGTGGGAGTTCATGAGGTGATATTTAATGCACAAAATAAAGAAGATCAAGTTGGAGCATGAGATACAATTTATTAAAGAATCCAGTAAAACATTTAGGGACATAGTTCTAGAGAGAAGATAGTCCATTAGATGAATACAGTTAAGGAACAATCATATCATCTTCCAAATTTTAAATGGTTAGAAGGGCACAATAAAAGATCTAGATTTAAGGGAAGGTCGAGTGAGTCAAGATTGAGATACAGTCACATAGTTTGGTAGATGACTAACAACACTTGTGTATATACTACTATCATGGTCATGAGGGATATGACAATTAGTGTGGAATACACCTATCTTATTTGGTACCTCATGGTTATCCGCATTAAAATTTTAACTAGAGTTTCCTCCAAAAATTTCTTAATAAAATTTTCAAAAATAAACTCCCAAAATTTTGTATTTACTCTAAGTTGTCCAATTAAATCATGGTAAAATTTTTAAATCACTTTCATAAATCTCAAAGTAACTTTCACCACATTGCTAAACATTTTTAATCTAACTATTAAACTCAGGAGTTCATAAATCATGGATCTACATAAAGAAATTTCCATGACCAATCAAAAAATTCAAAATAAAAATTCAAATAACTCTAAATAAAAACTCTTAGCATATTATAAAGCAAATCTCAAAATTTAAGCTCAATATTTAATGCACTTATCAATTTTAACTTCTATTCATACTAAGTCGTTCAACCAAATCACCACTTTTAAATTGTAACTTTCTTTGATCAATCAAAACAACCTTTTATCACATCATATATTTTATTTTATTTTATTTTTCCAAAAAAATTGTAATATCAACAATCCAACATTAACTAAATTTTAAAAAAGTCTTATTAGTCAAATTTTTTTAAAACCAAAAATCTAAATAGATTTGTAAATCCTCAGTCATAGGACACAATTTAAAATAAGAAAAAATTTCAAAAATCGTTTTCATAACTTTCAATTATTTTAAACCAAAATTTACCGTCTTTACTTCCACTTAAAATTCAAAATTTACTAAATACAAAAGTCGCAAGTTGTACGACTCAAATTTAAATAATTCCTACTGCCATATTTAAAATCTAAGATCAATCTCAAACCAAATTCATAACTGTTCAAAGGTGTATAACTATAATCCAATAAATCATAAATATAAACTCTTGAAAATCAATTCAATTTCTTAAATCAATTGTGTATAGATTCCAACTATCTTTCTGCAGTATCATAATGAAATTCTATCAATCCTCTGATGATCACTACTTGGAAATCTAAAAAAATAAATTTTTTATCTCTCAAAGCGGGCAATATCGACACTACCAACTTAAAATTTTATTATTTATAAAAATCATACTTTTTAGAAAAAGCCCTTCTAACTCAATTAGAGTCTTAAATGTATTCCAATTGCCAATGTAACCCTTCTAGCCATGTGTTTGACCTGTAAAACCCCTGAATTTTTGGAATTTTTTATTTATTTAATTGCCTAAAATATGATTTATTGGAATTTACGAGTAGTTTAAATTAAAATTGTTTTTATTAAATACGACATTAGCCATTGTTTAGTTTTGTAGCACAAGACGGCTAGGATTTGTGGCACAAAAGATGTAGCAGTGCGCCATGACTAGTGTATTAGTTATACTAGGGGAGGTCTAGCCATAGTGATGTTCGAACTAGGAAACCAGGCCAAGTTGTGAAATGACTCATTAAATCATTTAATTAGTTATTAGTTAATATATTGATTTTTAGATGACCCGATTGGACCAAATCAGCCCGAACTGGACCCAAACTAATTCCAAGCCTATGTAGGCAGGTAGTTGACCAAAGATGGCCATGTAGGCGTATTTTATGTATGTACAAATATTTCTTAAAATAATTTAGAACTTGATGTATACTGTTCTAATTATTTTATTGTTGTACAAATATTTGTATTTTTATTATTAAATAGGTGTTTGTCAATATTTGTACAATTTTTTGGACTCGAATAAAGGGTGTAGTATAAGTTCACTAAACTTGGTATTTTTTTTACTATTTTATTATTGTTAAAGTGATTTTTGTGATTAAATAATCATAATTATTATTAGATATTATCATTATTTTATTTTATGGCCAATTGAATTTATATGCATATGTACCTATATTTAAATAGACTAAATATATGGATAGATAATATTAGGATTTTTTAAATTTATTTGGGTATAGTTAGATATATACATATCTATATATATGTATATATATAAGGATATATAGGTATTAAAAAATATTTTTAAGTGAACTACTGTTCACTTCCCCTTATGCCGAGCCCGAGGCCGCTCAGGCGTGTAGGGAAGAAGCTCCCTACAAAATTTCGAACTCCTTCAAATCAACACAAAATCTTTTTAATTTTTTTTTGTGCAATCCTAGTATGATTCTCTACAGGATTATACTTAATCTGGAAGTATTTCAATACAAATAAATTGAAATTAATTCGCTCAAATATATGGCTATATATTGATCGAGAGACTCCTCCCCAACCCTCTCTCCTCGACTTCGAATTCTGGAAGGCTCGCCACAACCCCCTGCCTCCCGTACACACCTCGGACCATCTGCAGTCGCGCGCCACCGGCCGGAGCTGTCGTAGCCACCACGTGCGCAGGAAGAAACCGCTGTCGTAGTGCTGCAAACATCGTCAGGTATGCATGTTCCTTGCTGTTTTTCTCCATCTAGGCTAAATCGTTTTTGACTCTGTAAGTTCCTATGATTAGAGGGCATAACCATCTAAATACCCTGACAAGTAGTTCATTTTTAATGGATTCAAATCCGTTGACAAATCAAAACTAAATCAGGCCGAGAACTCGATTTTTCGAAAAACAGGGAAGGAGTAAACCTACCCAAAGTACTGTTTTGGAACACCGTTCCTAGCCAAGCCATTGACCAAATTAAAAATCTAATTGGACAACCTAGAAGTCAACCCATAGGGCTACAAGTCCCATTTTATAGATTCTGATTTTTTTGACTGAGCACCAAGAAAACTGATTTCGAAAATTTAGAAAAAAATGCTTTTCAAAACAAAAAAATTTGTGAAAATCCTCCGATACGACGTGCGTTCCGCCAAACCGGGCGACGTGGTCATACACTATACACATCAAAAGGTGCATATGGATGTTGCCGACGTGTAGGAATTGACTGGGCTCGATTTCGTTGCGTGTGCGCGACGAAACCAGTGCGTATCCGTCAAGATACCCCCGTATCGATGCTTTGCAAACTTGGCCATAACTTTGTGCATGTTCGTCAAATCGAGACAAAACTTGGGCCAACAGGTCTGAATCAAAATTATGGTCCTGCATGCCAAGTTTGATCCGATTCTGAGAAGGTTGATTGGAACGCCAAAATTGGCAGGCCCGCGATCCGATCCAACGGGCAATTTTTGTGCACGGCTCATCGGAATCTAAAATTGGACATACCGTTGGATTCGTCTCCTCAAACCGGATCCGTAGACATATAGTTTGACGACTTTAGAGACCGTAGGTTTTGGCATACGTTTTGATGCAAAGCAGGTCCAACAGCGGACATCGTTTTGACTCGAAATTACAATTTTGCCCCTATTCCGGAATTTGACTTTTGGACAGGCGTTTCCTAGGTATATATTTTACACAGAGAACGTTTTTGGTGTTTGTTTCAGCATCCGAGAACGTTTGCGGAGGTTCCACTCTTGTAGCTTCATTTCACTTGCTGATTACATCTACTGGATGTCGTCAAAACACCTTCCAACCACCAGGCAAGTATACCTTGCTATGATTTCTGATTATGCATATTTATTTTAGTATGTTTACTTATTTATTTTCTATTTCATTTGTTTAACCTGTGCGTCCAAGTCACACTTGGGTGCAAGCGACTATATTAGTCGTTCTTTTTGTTTCTTTTCTTTATTTATGCATATTGACCTAGAGTTAAGAGACGACCTCATGTGCATGAAGTATTTCTATACTTCATTGGCCTTGACACTTGTGTATCACGAGTCACGAGTCTCATATAGATCTCGGACGTATGTATCGACTGGCCATCGGTGCACACAAGTCGTGCGATAGGCAATAACTGCTAAATAGTTATGGTTGTCTAGAAGACTTAGCAGTTATTCGGAATGTCATGATGTAGATATAACACGTGTAGTGCATGGGATGGGAGGAGACAGCTATTAGGCGTAGGGGCTTTCACTCGTTTACTTTCCTCTAGATGTCTTTAGTGACTCAGTCGAGTGCTAATGGGCCGTGTATTTATTTTCCTCTAGCTGCCGTTAGTGACTCACCCGAGAGAATAGTGTGACGTACATTTATTTATTTTCCTCTAGATGCCACTAGTACCTCGGTTGAAACGCTAACGCGCCGTGTTTCTAGCTTTGAAAGGCCCCTGTATGGAATGTTGTCTTCAAATTGTATTTTCACATAGATGGTTAGGTAGCGCAATTGTTGTTTATATTTCAGTTATTGTAGCATGTTTTTCTGTATCTTGTTACGTCCCTCTGAGGACCTGGTGATCTCTCTAGGATTAGACGAGCAGGACTATCCCGAGGAGTACGGTGCAGTATTGGATCCATCATAAATCGGTGACGAGGCATCTCCTGCTCATACTTAGTTTTTATTCTTTATTATCTGAGACCATGTATTGGACATCTTTTATCATCTTTCTTGTTGTTTGAGGAGGTTGGACTCCTTTTAGTTGAGAATATTTTTCCATAGCTGTTTGGAGTGGGAATGTCCACCCGGCTATATTTTAACATCATCATTTATCTTATTTTGTGGACTTTATTATATTCTCTGTGTTGAGATGTGGATGAAATTTAGTTAAATTATTGTGGTTTACTATGTATCATTATTACAGCTTATGTACCAATACGGGGATTACCATATATTGGTGTATTCTTCGTATAAGTACAGCTGGCATGTCTACGTACTTAGTCCTACGTATTTTGGGACTGGGGTGTTACATGACCAATGAGTATATAGTAGTGTAGCCATATTCCTAACCATTTCTAAGCACGAGAAGGTAAGGTGTTGGAAGAAAGAGTTCAAGTAAGATGCAAAAATTAAGGGAGACCAAGAGAGTCAAAATTTGGAAATCAAGGAAGGTCAAGGAAGGTGATCAAGTATGTGGATCAGATTCCTAGATTCTAATCCTATATTGCAGGCTCACATCGGTACAATTACGTAACCGAAGTGACAAACTGACCTACTTGGGCCACCAAAAAATATGTAACGCTCCAGTTCCAAAATATAAGGACTAGGTACGTATCCATGCCAGCTGCATACATACGAAGTCTACTCCAATATATGCAAACTCATGTGTATACATAAGCTGTAAAATACAGTAATCCATGATACTAATCTCATCCACAATAAAAGAATCAATACAAAATAGGAATCAACACTGAATTATAATTTGTACAAAAGTTGGGCGGAGACAAAGTCCACTACCAACTATCTCAAATAAAATGTACAAGAAGGAATAGATAAAATAACAAGACGAGCCAAGTGCAATCCACTTCGAAAGGATAGAAAAGATCACGGCATCGACGGGAACACCTGCAAGTATCACAGAAGCACACAACTGGAGAGATAACCAGGTCCTCAGAGGGACGAAACAAGATACATGAAGAACATGCCAGGTATAACTGCATAAATAAATACTATAAACTACAAAACAACAGGGTTCCTAACCATCTATTTGATATGCAAATTGAGGACAATGTTCTACGTAGGGGCTGTACGGATTCACGCAAACAAGTAATAAAGAGTGGCCAACAAGTAGCGCTCATCCGAGACACTATAGGTCGGGTAACACGTAACGCTCATCCGAGACACTATCTTCCAAATGTGTGTAAAAGTAAATATAGCCCCTACGCTAGTAGCTGTTCCCTCCCCCCAATGATACAATACATGTGTCGTAACCACGACACACAAATACGTGTCGTTTCCACCATACTGTTTTATAATAGATAACTGTCAAGTCTTCTAACATGCATCTATTGACAGTTATTCCTACGCATGCGCACGGGGGATCAACCCACACGCAAGTGACCTCTATATGATACTCACAACTCTCACACATAACTCATGTACAATCGTGACAAGTCAATGAGACACACTAAATTTGACGGTAGTCCCTTAACTCTAGGTCCACATACAAGAAATTAAATAACTGAAATAAAGTACAAAAAATATACGATAATTGCATAAATAAAGGTAACTAATGGAAGCAGTAAAGGTGGCATGGTATCTTGCCTGAGGTTATGTGCAAAAGGAAAAGATCCAGTAGCTCGAACCGACAAATAAGCGAAGCAAGAAAAGCCAAATCCCACAGATGACTCCGAATGCTGCAACAAATATCACGAACGAGTTTGTAATAAAAGATATACCTAGAAAATGCCTGTCCAAAAGTCAAATTTTGGAACAGGGGTAAAATCATAATTTTGGGTCAAAACGATGTCCGCCGTTGGATCCGCTTTGCACCGAAACGCACGCCAGAACCTACAGTCTCTAAAATTGTCAAACTGTATGTCTACAGATTTGTTTTGATGAGACAAACCCAACGGTATGTCCAATTTTGGATTCCGGTGGGTTGTGCACAAAATCTTCCGTTGAGTAGGATTGTGGGCCCGCCAAAATGGAGTCCCGGTTAACGGTCTCAAAATCGGACCAAACTTGGCTCATAGGACCAGAAAAATATTTTGAGTCCAATGACGCAAGTTTTGTCATAATTTGATGAGTGTGCACAAAGTAATTTGGAAATTTCGAAAAAGCCCGATACGGGAAAATTCGACGGATACGGATCAAATTCGTCGCGTACACGCAACCAATTTGAATTCTGTCAAAGCCCCCACGTCCGCAAATTCGATACGGACCTTGCGGTACTCTCGGTTTGCGACGGGGTCGTCCGGTTTGTCGGGACGTACGTCGTATCGGGGTTTTTTTAAGTTTTTGAAAAACTAATTTTTAGTGATTTTTAATCTAATTAAACCTAGAATTTATTGCAGAATAAATAACTCTATTTGAAGGGGATGATAGAGGGTCATGTGGGCTTTCTACACGAATTGACGGAATTAAAAACGGAGTTAAAATGAAGGAGAAATCAAATGGAGAAGTCGGATACCTCAATGTTAAATTCTGTCGTTGTTTATTATCGTGTTGCTACCGTTGCCCGCTGCGATACATGGCTGCTGCGGCTGGCACGCTCGTCGAGGAAAGAGGTGGTACGCGAGGAGAGAGGAGGAAGAAAGGAGGAAGGAAAAAAATTAGGGTTTAGATGGGATTATTTCTCAAAGCTTATATATAAGGGGAAGGGAGGGGGGTCGGCCATACATAAGTATGTGTTGTGCTTCTTATATATATAAAGTCGGACACATTTAAATTGGTTGGTGCATGGAGCTGCTGCTCCTTAGGTTGTTGTGGTCGGTTCCATTTCATATTTTTTTACTTGACTTATATATATATATATATATTATATATATATATATATATATATATATATATATATATATATATATATATATATATATATATATATATATATATATATTAGTAATTTCGTTCCCATGGACGTTTTGAGGGCCGTCTCTTTTGAGTGTTAATAGTGGGAGCATATTGAACTAAATAATAACCATAGAACATATTAAATAATACATCATTTTAAAACTTCGTCGTAGTAAGCACTTCATGTTAATAACATCTAGACGTTCATATTGAGCCCAACACCACGTACTAAACCCAAACCCTAAATAAACCGTAAATAAACAACAGAATCAAACAGCCCG